>CM053028.1:457511551-457557715 GCA_028564925.1 Lithobates sylvaticus
CCCTGTCTGGGCGGATGTTCAATTATCTATAAGTTAGCTCAGCTGGGGCTGGGGGTTAGTGGTCATATGTTTGTGTATTTTCAATTGCTTAGTCCGGCATGTTTAATTGGCTGCAAGATATAACAGCTGAAGCTGTGGGTAGGTAATTGTCTACGTCAGTATCTAGTGGTTGTAAAGGCTACAGAGCGCATGCGCGACCTAGGGATCCCCTGATAGAGCACGCACTGTCAAGACAGGTCGGACTGTGTAATATGGTAGCCACGCCCCAGGCCGTGGCGAAAATTCGACGAGGGACAGGACCTGGTTTGCGGTGCTAAGAGGGCGCATGCGCCGCTTCGAAGACATAGTTTCCGACGCCCCACAGCGTCAGCCGTGGAAACCACCGCTGCGTACTGTCGGGGCCTCCTGCCACTGCGCATGCGCGGCAAGAGGGCGGAGTAGTCAATCTAGCAGCGGAAGGCGCGAGTACTTCCGGATGTCGGGATGATAATTCACTCATGCGTAGTTGCATAGAGTGAGAAAGACAGCCTCCATTAAGCACGGCAGAGTAAAGGCATAGACAGATAAGGATGGGTGAACATATAATGCCAGTTCCAATCGGAAGTGCTTTAATCTATACAGAGATGGGGAAGGATAAGCGTGGGGGTAAGAATCCTGATGACGAAAGCGGATCAGAACGGAACACAACAAAACAAAACAAGACAAAAACACCGCAAGATGAAATAAAACCAAATAAACAAAACAAAACAAAATAAGATAAAACCACAAAAAAAAAAAAAAAAAAAAAAAAAAAAAAACATGTAACAGAAATACAATAGGACAGAGGGAAAACCTGGTCTGTCTCTCAGGGCATTGCCCTATGTGGGTCATAGAGGATGAGAGGGAGCCGATGGTCGGTCCCTCCAGAGCCACCACCGCTACTCCCCCACCGTGGGGGAAAAAAAAAAAAAAGGTAGAAGGCTGGTTGGAGCCAGCCTTCACCCCCAGTTGGAATCCAGACCAAAGGGAACCGAGTGCTCAGCTGCCAATTATCCTCTAAGTGTATATGTATATAAAATATAGGCTTGTATGACCAACACGGGATGATATAAATTTGAATAAATTATATTCCATAGTGGTGTTAGACATACATATTTGGATATGACACTTAGTGGATGTGGCTGGCCATGGATCTAGCCCCCTTATACCCAGTACGATATCCATTTTGCTTATGCCAACTCATACATAAAAAATTATATATTTACAAACAACCTTAATAATATATATACAATTGCAGATAAGATTGTGCTTGAAACATTCCTAAGGGCTTACAACTCATTCAAAAAACCTGTCCATATTTGGGGGATATTATATATATAATTCCACCTATTGGGACATAGCTGGTATTTAAGCTCTAGTTATTTAAATATCTGGTTAGATTGTCCCTTATAGGAAGGGGCGGAAACTCAGCGAGTCATTGAGACCTGGGGCCTGGGTGGCATTTAGCTTAAAAATCCACCTTGCCTCTCGTTGCAATAATTTTTGATCGATATTTCCCCCTCTAGGGTCCTCATTGACTTTTTCCAAAGCTGAAAAACACACCATAGAGGTGTCGTTTTTGTGGTATAGAGATACATGCCTTCCAATTGGTGTATAAAGGAGGTTCTTTCTGATGTAGTAGATATGGTCATAAATTCTCCTCCAGAAGTTTCTAAATGTCTTACCGACATAGAAAGCTCCGCATCTACAGAAGGCTATGTAAACTATCCCTTTGGTCTGACAATTGGCTGAAAATTTGATGTTATGCATATCGCCATTAGGGAGTCGGAAGGATGAGCCCTCCAGTACCCAGTCGCAATAGTCGCATTTATGGCATCTGGACATTCCAGGGTGGTCCATATCCACTTCCAAGTTCTCCTGGAAGTGGGTATGCACCAGCCGGTCCTTGAGAGACTGACATTTTTTGTAAGTAATCTGTGGAGTCTCTCCTATATGTTTTTTCACAATTCTGTCTCCCGTAAGTATGTGCCAGTGTTTACCTATGACCTTACGTATATCTTCATAGTTGTTAGAATATGTGGTAATAACTCTTGTCACATTTGACTGACTTTTGTTGTGTCGTTCCCCAAAGAGTAAATCAGTTCTTTCTTTTTCTATTGCCTTTTTGAAGGCTTTTTTTAAAATTGTTTTGCTATATCCCCTAGCCGACAAGCGTTCACGTAGTAAATTGGCTTCAGTTCTAAATGTGGTTTCTGTAGAACAATTCCTTCTCAGACGTAAGTATTGAGAGTAGGGGATGCTCCTAATCAGGGATTGGGGGTGTGAGCTGGTTGCGTGGAGGATAGTGTTCCCTGCAGTTTTTTTCCTATATAAAGAGGTCGTAATGTGTCCATCCCCCTGTTTGATTATGGTTAAATCAAGAAAGGGCAGGGTTTCTAAGCTGTATTCCATTGTGAATTTAAGGTTAAAATCATTCACAGATAATTGTTCCATAAATTTATGGAGATCCTCCAGGCTTGCATTCCACACCATAAAGATATCATCGATGTATCTGTGCCAGCATAAAATGCTGGCCAGATACATCGATGAATCAGGACTGGAAAAGAGTGACCGCTCCCACCCCCCCAGGTACAGATTGGCGTAGGATGGGGCACAACATGTCCCCATCGCTACGCCTTGTACCTGGAGGTAGTGGGAGCCGTCGAAGGAAAAAACATTTTTAGTGAGGATATGTGACAGTAATTCTAGAACAAAACAGTTATATGGTCTTCTTATTGGGTCACTTTCCTCAAAGAAACTTTTTACTACCTGTATTCCCAATTTGTGTGGGATACTGCAGTAGAGGGCCTCAATATCAATAGCTACTAAGTAGCAGTTAGGCGGGACCCTTTTATTGTGCAGGACCCTTAGTAGTGCCAAGGTGTCCTGTAAATATGACGGTAATTGTATAACATATGGACGCAAAAATGCATCGACCAGTCTACTGCCTTTTTCCGTTTTTGCCCCTATTCCTGATATAATCGGGCGCCCCGGAGGTTTGTTAATGTTTTTGTGGGTTTTGGGTAGTGAATAAAAAGACGGGGTTCGGGGGAAAGTGGTTTTTAGAGCTTCAAAGACATCTTTATCAATTACTCCTTGGTTGAAGGCCTGTGTAATTAGGATTTCATAATCCCCATTGAAGGATAGTATCCTCTCAAAGGGGATAACCGCATACCATTCTCTATTCGATAAGATGTCTAAACACATTAGTCTATATTGACTTGTGTCCATTACTACCACATTTCCCCCTTTGTCCGCCATTTTTATTGTGATGTCCTTGTTCTCTTGGAGCTGAGATATTGCCAATGATTGTTGAGGAGTAAGATTTTTAGTTTTGTGTGCTCTAAAGTCCAACTTTTTTATATCATTGGTTGTCTGTTGGAGGAATGTCCAAATGCTGGGGTTTGTTTTAAGGGACGGAAAGTTGGTAGACTTGTTTAAAAATTTAGGTATCTCTCTGGGTGGAACCACTCGAGGGGGAGCCCCTGCAAGTGGCAGGGGGACCTCCTCAGCGGGGCCACCCAGAGATCCCTCGCTTTCATCCAGAAGATCCATAAGATCCTTGAGGGCCATGAAGTCCCTAACTGTGAATCCCTTCCATTTTTCACGTTCTGCATATTCCTGTTTTTTCTTCTTTCTTTCCTCATCAAACATATATTTGTAGGTGAGTCGTCGGGCAAATAGATTAAGGTCCTTGATAATTTCAAAACTGTCTATATAAGATGAAGGACAGAAGCTAAGGCCTAGGCCTAGAACTTCCAATTCCATCCTAGATAGTGGTCTTGATGATAAATTAATCACCTGCAGCTGTTTTTCTATCTGTCCCTGTACGCAAATTTCTCCAGGCTTTGTGAGGTGAGTGTACGATTGGGGGGGTCCTGAGTGGGGGGGAACAACTGAAAAACCTTATCCTTAATGTTTTTAGAGATGGTTCCTCCATTTCGTGAGGTGTTGGGGTGTGCATAGGGAGTGGAGGGCTGTAACAGGGGAGCTCTATGTGCTCCCGTGAGGGGTTCCGATTCTAGCGGTTCATTGGGAGTTAATTGGCGGGGATCTATCCCTATTAAGCCAGTTGTTCTAATTTCATGATCATCATGATTGTCTACCGGGTAGTCTCTTGTTCTTTTATCCTTTCCTCCCTTATGGTTTCCCTCTCCTGTTGTTTGTCTTTTTCTAGACCCTCTATTCCTTCCCCTCCCCCGTGTGGGGGGTATGGAATGTGTCGGACGGGCCGAGTATGAAAAATTGGATGAGTCGGAGTCTGTTCCATCCCTATGATCCCCATCACTTTGTGATTGTGCTTTATCAATGTTTTGCTCATATCTTTTTTGGTTTTTTCTCCCCTGTTTTCCTCCCCGTTGCGGCCATCTATATGCATATTTACCATTGAATGCCATTTTATCCCTAATGAACTTAATATCTTTTTTATAAATAAGGTCTTTATTATATTTTTCTAGATATTCCTTAAGTCCTTTGTCCTTTTCAAGGAACTTCGGATGGGCACAGAGGGAAAGATTTTGTTTCTGGAATTCTATTATTTCGACATCAAGATCTTTGATGTCTTTATTATAATGCTCAATAAGCGCTCCCATCATCTTTGCTGTACATTCCTGTAAATTGGACTCCCATTTTTGTTTAAAATCCATATTTGTATCCCAGAGATTTGGGAAGACCTGAATTCTCAGACCCTGAGGATTCAGGCCTTCTTTGATATATCTCTCCAAAAATTTAACTTGCCAGAATAGGTTTGACTTACGTTCAAGTGCCTGTTTTAATTTCGTTATCAATACCTCTATCTCCAGTTCAATCCCATGATCATCACCACATTCCTTATGTAGTTTAGACATTAGTCCGTCCCATTCAGAGCCGGTATAGTCCGTCATTGCTTAATTCTCTTAAAGAGAGACTAGGGGGGGGGAAAAAAGGGGAGGAAAGAATACGTTAGAAATGTGATTCTAGAGCGTCCAATATCCTGTAAGTGGACAAAAAGTAAATGAGGTGCCCAAAGGTTGAAGAGCACAATAAGATCCGCAAATTTAATAAAAAATCTATTAGTGAAGATTTAAATATTGCATAATCAACATTGTAGTTATTAATTTGTTTCTTCCACCATGCACATATGTGTCTATGGTGGATATGCCCGTAGCTAAAGAGTGAGCCTCTTCGGCTCTGTAAATATTGAGAAAATTGTGGAGAAAGCTATGGGTGGTACCTCGTCCTAATAAGTATACAAAGAAAAGGGAACAAGGGGGTTTAGCCAGCCTGACGGACTCTCTCGGCACCTGAACAAAAACGGGTATTACATAGTGTGTGTTTCATTTATTTATTAGAAAAAAGTTATACAAAATATATACAAATTATAGAAAAGAAAAAATAAAAGTAAAATATTTTTACCAGAGTTAGCCAACACATAACGGTATACATATCACACTACTAATTACATTTGCAGAGTTTACATGCTGGATAGAGGATGGTTGACGCGTTTCGCTCTTAGCTTCATCAGAACCAAATTGGATCCATAATCTCTCTGTCTGTGTTATTACAAAAGTGGTAAGAAATGAGAGTTAGTCATAGGTCAGCCACAACAAGATCCCACCTTATCCTATCCAAAAAATATGCATGTCCTTGTTTCTCAGACTATGGATAATTAGATTCGTAACCTACCTAATAGGTATATCTTGCTTATTTGCAAGGTATCCGGTATGTGTATATCAAAATTCAATTAAAAGAACCTTTTCTTAAGAAAGAAGTTGTCATCAGCTTTGTTGATTTGTAGCAATGCAGATGCTGAAAAAGAGAGACCAGGGGGAAAGGGGGGGGAAGAAAGGGGGGGGGGGCCCCACAAAAAAAAAAAAAAAAAAAAAAACCATCATTGTGATGTTTAGTTGTGATTATTCGTTACTGCTTCTAATTATTTCGTAGCATAGCCACATTAAAGATGATGGAGTAATTACTTACATCTGTCCTAGTGCTGAAAATGGTATGTATGTGGCTATATAGGACCTCCTCATTTATTGGATAAGTCTCCAAAAGAATGCCTGTGTTGTAATTCTGAGAGAGTGAACAGAGATCAAACAATAAATGTTGAGAATTTATAAGTTAAAAAAAAGCCCACCCAGGCCCCAGTTCTCAATGACTCGCTAAGTTTCCGCCCCTTTTTATAAGGGACAATTAATCAGATATTTAAATAACTAGAGCTGAATACCAGCTAAATGATCCAATAGGTGGAATTATATGTACAATATTCAATAGGTGGAACTATATGTACAATATCCCCCAAATATGGACAGGTTTTTTGATTGAGTTGTAAGCCCTTAGGAATGTTTCAAGCACAATCTTATCTGCAATTGTATATATATTACTAAGGTTGTTTGTAAATATATAATTTTTTATGTATGAGTTGGCATTAGCAAAATGGATATCGTACTGGGTATAAGGGGGCTAGATCCATGGCCAGCCACATCCACTAAGTGTCATGTCCAAATATGCATGTCTAACACCACTATGGAATATAATTTATTCAAATTTATATCATCCCGTGTTGGTCATACAAGCCTATATTTTATATACATATACACTTAGAGGATAATTGGCAGCTGAGCACTCGGTTCCCTTTGGTCTGGATTCCAACTGGGGGAGGAGGCTGGCTCCAACCAGCCTTCTACCTTTTTTTTCCCCCACGGTGGGGGAGTAGCGGTGGTGGCTCTGGAGGGACCGACCATCGGCTCCCTCTCATCCTCTATGACCCACATAGGGCAATGCCCTGAGAGACAGACCAGGTTTTCCCTCTGTCCTATTGTATTTCTGTTACATGTTTGTTTTTTTTTTTTTTTTTTTTTTTTTTTGGTTTTTTTTTTTTATTTTGTTTTGTTTTGTTTATTTGGTTTTTTTTCATCTTGCGGTGTTTTTGTCTTGTTTTGTTTTGTTGTGTTCCGTTCTGATCCGCTTTCGTCATCAGGATTCTTACCCCCACGCTTATCCTTCCCCATCTCTGTATAGATTAAAGCACTTCCGATTGGAACTGGCATTATATGTTCACCCATCCTTATCTGTCTATGCCTTTACTCTGCCGTGCTTAATGGAGGCTGTCTTTCTCACTCTATGCAACTACGCATGAGTGAATTATCATCCCGACATCCGGAAGTACTCGCGCCTTCCGCTGCTAGATTGACTACTCCGCCCTCTTGCCGCGCATGCGCAGTGGCAGGAGGCCCCGACAGTACGCAGCGGTGGTTTCCACGGCTGACGCTGTGGGGCGTCGGAAACTATGTCTTCGAAGCGGCGCATGCGCCCTCTTAGCACCGCAAACCAGGTCTTGTCCCTCGTCGAATTTTCGCCACGGCCTGGGGCGTGGCTACCATATTACACAGTCCGACCTGTCTTGACAGTGCGTGCTCTATCAGGGGATCCCTAGGTCGCGCATGCGCTCTGTAGCCTTGACAACCACTAGATACTGACGTAGACAATTACCTACCCACAGCTTCAGCTGTTATATCTTGCAGCCAATTAAACATGCCGGACTAAGCAATTGAAAATACACAAACATATGACCACTAACCCCCAGCCCCAGCTGAGCTAACTTATAGATAATTGAACATCCGCCCAGACAGGGCGGGAAAGGTAGTATTTAGACAGCACTTTCATTTAATAGCTGACAGAGGAAGTATTGGGAAGGCAGCTCGTGCTCTATCACTGGGTTACAGGTATGTTTTACTGCTCTTTGGTCTGGTTTTATGTTATGGCATCGACCTTAAATGAGCATCCAAAGTGACACTTTTTGTCTCTACTTTATTAGACCTGGCTTAGGACTCCCCAACTTGAAGGGGTGTCCACTCAAGGGCTTAATAGGCTGTCCTTCCCAGAGGAGGCTTTTTGGACTGGAACAGGTATAGACTCTCCTATACACCTCTCTAACAGCCTAAGCTTATCTTTTTTACAAGTGGGATGTCTATTTTAAAAATAATGACCTTTTCTACTTATCAGGTCCTGTAGTAATGGGCTATGTCACTAAGGCATGCTGTAACGCTATTTGGACCTTCGATCAAACTATTTAAACTGTGAATCTACCTAATAAGGTGGGTCCCCTTTTCATTTTGAACTCTATAGGATGGGTTCGTTATTCTCAACATTTATTGTTTGATCTCTGTTCACTCTCTCAGAATTACAACACAGGCATTCTTTTGGAGACTTATCCAATAAATGAGGAGGTCCTATATAGCCACATACATACCATTTTCAGCACTAGGACAGATGTAAGTAATTACTCCATCATCTTTAATGTGGCTATGCTACGAAATAATTAGAAGCAGTAACGAATAATCACAACTAAACATCACAATGGTGGGTTTTTTTTTTATTTTTTTATTTTTTTTTTTATTTTTTTTTTTTTTCTTCCCCCCCCCCCCCTTTCTTCCCCCCCCTTTCCCCCTGGTCTCTCTTTTTCAGCATCTGCATTGCTACAAATCAACAAAGCTGATGACAACTTCTTTCTTAAGAAAAGGTTCTTTTAATTGAATTTTGATATACACATACCGGATACCTTGCAAATAAGCAAGATATACCTATTAGGTAGGTTACGAATCTAATTATCCATAGTCTGAGAAACAAGGACATGCATATTTTTTGGATAGGATAAGGTGGGATCTTGTTGTGGCTGATCTATGACTAACTCTCATTTCTTACCACTTTTGTAATAACACAGACAGAGAGATTATGGATCCAATTTGGTTCTGATGAAGCTAAGAGCGAAACGCGTCAACCATCCTCTATCCAGCATGTAAACTCTGCAAATGTAATTAGTAGTGTGATATGTATACCGTTATGTGTTGGCTAACTCTGGTAAAAATATTTTACTTTTATTTTTTTTTTTCTATAATTTGTATATATTTTGTATAACTTTTTTCTAATAAATAAATGAAACACACACTATGTAATACCCGTTTTTGTTCAGGTGCCGAGAGAGTCCGTCAGGCTGGCTAAACCCCCTTGTTCCCTTTTCTTTGTATACTTATTAGGACGAGGTACCACCCATAGCTTTCTCCACAATTTTCTCAATATTTACAGAGCCGAAGAGGCTCACTCTTTAGCTACGGGCATATCCACCATAGACACATATGTGCATGGTGGAAGAAACAAATTAATAACTACAATGTTGATTATGCAATATTTAAATCTTCACTAATAGATTTTTTATTAAATTTGCGGATCTTATTGTGCTCTTCAACCTTTGGGCACCTCATTTACTTTTTGTCCACTTACAGGATATTGGACGCTCTAGAATCACATTTCTAACGTATTCTTTCCTCCCCTTTTTTCCCCCCCCTAGTCTCTCTTTAAGAGAATTAAGCAATGACGGACTATACCGGCTCTGAATGGGACGGACTAATGTCTAAACTACATAAGGAATGTGGTGATGATCATGGGATTGAACTGGAGATAGAGGTATTGATAACGAAATTAAAACAGGCACTTGAACGTAAGTCAAACCTATTCTGGCAAGTTAAATTTTTGGAGAGATATATCAAAGAAGGCCTGAATCCTCAGGGTCTGAGAATTCAGGTCTTCCCAAATCTCTGGGATACAAATATGGATTTTAAACAAAAATGGGAGTCCAATTTACAGGAATGTACAGCAAAGATGATGGGAGCGCTTATTGAGCATTATAATAAAGACATCAAAGATCTTGATGTCGAAATAATAGAATTCCAGAAACAAAATCTTTCCCTCTGTGCCCATCCGAAGTTCCTTGAAAAGGACAAAGGACTTAAGGAATATCTAGAAAAATATAATAAAGACCTTATTTATAAAAAAGATATTAAGTTCATTAGGGATAAAATGGCATTCAATGGTAAATATGCATATAGATGGCCGCAACGGGGAGGAAAACAGGGGAGAAAAAACCAAAAAAGATATGAGCAAAACATTGATAAAGCACAATCACAAAGTGATGGGGATCATAGGGATGGAACAGACTCCGACTCATCCAATTTTTCATACTCGGCCCGTCCGACACATTCCATACCCCCCACACGGGGGAGGGGAAGGAATAGAGGGTCTAGAAAAAGACAAACAACAGGAGAGGGAAACCATAAGGGAGGAAAGGATAAAAGAACAAGAGACTACCCGGTAGACAATCATGATGATCATGAAATTAGAACAACTGGCTTAATAGGGATAGATCCCCGCCAATTAACTCCCAATGAACCGCTAGAATCGGAACCCCTCACGGGAGCAAATAGAGCTCCCCTGTTACAGCCCTCCACTCCCTATGCACACCCCAACACCTCACGAAATGGAGGAACCATCTCTAAAAACATTAAGGATAAGGTTTTTCAGTTGTTCCCCCCCACTCAGGACCCCCCCAATCGTACACTCACCTCACAAAGCCTGGAGAAATTTGCGTACAGGGACAGATAGAAAAACAGCTGCAGGTGATTAATTTATCATCAAGACCACTATCTAGGATGGAATTGGAAGTTCTAGGCCTAGGCCTTAGCTTCTGTCCTTCATCTTATATAGACAGTTTTGAAATTATCAAGGACCTTAATCTATTTGCCCGACGACTCACCTACAAATATATGTTTGATGAGGAAAGAAAGAAGAAAAAACAGGAATATGCAGAACGTGAAAAATGGAAGGGATTCACAGTTAGGGACTTCATGGCCCTCAAGGATCTTATGGATCTTCTGGATGAAAGCGAGGGATCTCTGGGTGGCCCCGCTGAGGAGGTCCCCCTGCCACTTGCAGGGGCTCCCCCTCGAGTGGTTCCACCCAGAGAGATACCTAAATTTTTAAACAAGTCTACCAACTTTCCGTCCCTTAAAACAAACCCCAGCATTTGGACATTCCTCCAACAGACAACCAATGATATAAAAAAGTTGGACTTTAGAGCACACAAAACTAAAAATCTTACTCCTCAACAATCATTGGCAATATCTCAGCTCCAAGAGAACAAGGACATCACAATAAAAATGGCGGACAAAGGGGGAAATGTGGTAGTAATGGACACAAGTCAATATAGACTAATGTGTTTAGACATCTTATCGAATAGAGAATGGTATGCGGTTATCCCCTTTGAGAGGATACTATCCTTCAATGGGGATTATGAAATCCTAATTACACAGGCCTTCAACCAAGGAGTAATTGATAAAGATGTCTTTGAAGCTCTAAAAACCACTTTCCCCCGAACCCCGTCTTTTTATTCACTACCCAAAACCCACAAAAACATTAACAAACCTCCGGGGCGCCCGATTATATCAGGAATAGGGGCAAAAACGGAAAAAGGCAGTAGACTGGTCGATGCATTTTTGCGTCCATATGTTATACAATTACCGTCATATTTACAGGACACCTTGGCACTACTAAGGGTCCTGCACAATAAAAGGGTCCCGCCCAACTGCTACTTAGTAGCTATTGATATTGAGGCCCTCTACTGCAGTATCCCACACAAATTGGGAATACAGGTAGTAAAAAGTTTCTTTGAGGAAAGTGACCCAATAAGAAGACCATATAACTGTTTTGTTCTAGAATTACTGTCACATATCCTCACTAAAAATGTTTTTTCCTTCGACGGCTCCCACTACCTCCAGGTACAAGGCGTAGCGATGGGGACATGTTGTGCCCCATCCTACGCCAATCTGTACCTGGGGGGGTGGGAGCGGTCACTCTTTTCCAGTCCTGATTCATCGATGTATCTGGCCAGCATTTTATGCTGGCACAGATACATCGATGATATCTTTATGGTGTGGAATGCAAGCCTGGAGGATCTCCATAAATTTATGGAACAATTATCTGTGAATGATTTTAACCTTAAATTCACAATGGAATACAGCTTAGAAACCCTGCCCTTTCTTGATTTAACCATAATCAAACAGGGGGATGGACACATTACGACCTCTTTATATAGGAAAAAAACTGCAGGGAACACTATCCTCCACGCAACCAGCTCACACCCCCAATCCCTGATTAGGAGCATCCCCTACTCTCAATACTTACGTCTGAGAAGGAATTGTTCTACAGAAACCACATTTAGAACTGAAGCCAATTTACTACGTGAACGCTTGTCGGCTAGGGGATATAGCAAAACAATTTTAAAAAAAGCCTTCAAAAAGGCAATAGAAAAAGAAAGAACTGATTTACTCTTTGGGGAACGACACAACAAAAGTCAGTCAAATGTGACAAGAGTTATTACCACATATTCTAACAACTATGAAGATATACGTAAGGTCATAGGTAAACACTGGCACATACTTACGGGAGACAGAATTGTGAAAAAACATATAGGAGAGACTCCACAGATTACTTACAAAAAATGTCAGTCTCTCAAGGACCGGCTGGTGCATACCCACTTCCAGGAGAACTTGGAAGTGGATATGGACCACCCTGGAATGTCCAGATGCCATAAATGCGACTATTGCGACTGGGTACTGGAGGGCTCATCCTTCCGACTCCCTAATGGCGATATGCATAACATCAAATTTTCAGCCAATTGTCAGACCAAAGGGATAGTTTACATAGCCTTCTGTAGATGCGGAGCTTTCTATGTCGGTAAGACATTTAGAAACTTCTGGAGGAGAATTTATGACCATATCTACTATATCAGAAAGAACCTCCTTTATACACCAATTGGAAGGCATGTATCTCTATACCACAAAAACGACACCTCTATGGTGTGTTTTTCAGCTTTGGAAAAAGTCAATGAGGACCCTAGAGGGGGAAATATCGATCAAAAATTATTGCAACGAGAGGCAAGGTGGATTTTTAAGCTAAATGCCACCCAGGCCCCAGGTCTCAATGACTCGCTGAGTTTCCGCCCCTTCCTATAAGGGACAATCTAACCAGATATTTAAATAACTAGAGCTTAAATACCAGCTATGTCCCAATAGGTGGAATTATATATATAATATCCCCCAAATATGGACAGGTTTTTTGAATGAGTTGTAAGCCCTTAGGAATGTTTCAAGCACAATCTTATCTGCAATTGTATATATATTACTAAGGTTGTTTGTAAATATATAATTTTTTATGTATGAGTTGGCATAAGCAAAATGGATATCGTACTGGGTATAAGGGGGCTAGATCCATGGCCAGCCACATCCACTAAGTGTCATGTCCAAATATGCATGTCTAACACCACTATGGAATATAATTTATTCAAATTTATATCATCCCGTGTTGGTCATACAAGCCTATATTTTATATACATATACACTTAGAGGATAATTGGCAGCTGAGCACTCGGTTCCCTTTGGTCTGGATTCCAACTGGGGGTGAAGGCTGGCTCCAACCAGCCTTCTACCTTTTTTTTTTCCCCCACGGTGGGGGAGTAGCGGTGGTGGCTCTGGAGGGACCGACCATCGGCTCCCTCTCATCCTCTATGACCCACATAGGGCAATGCCCTGAGAGACAGACCAGGTTTTCCCTCTGTCCTATTGTATTTCTGTTACATGTTTGTTTTTTTTGTTTTTTTTTTGTGGTTTTTTGTTTTTTTGTTTTATTTTGTTTTTTTGGTTTGTTTATTTGGTTTTATTTCATCTTGCGGTGTTTTTGTCTTGTTTTGTTTTGTTGTGTTCCGTTCTGATCCGCTTTCGTCATCAGGATTCTTACCCCCACGCTTATCCTTCCCCATCTCTGTATAGATTAAAGCACTTCCGATTGGAACTGGCATTATATGTTCACCCATCCTTATCTGTCTATGCCTTTACTCTGCCGTGCTTAATGGAGGCTGTCTTTCTCACTCTATGCAACTACGCATGAGTGAATTATCATCCCGACATCCGGAAGTACTCGCGCCTTCCGCTGCTAGATTGACTACTCCGCCCTCTTGCCGCGCATGCGCAGTGGCAGGAGGCCCCGACAGTACGCAGCGGTGGTTTCCACGGCTGACGCTGTGGGGCGTCGGAAACTATGTCTTCGAAGCGGCGCATGCGCCCTCTTAGCACCGCAAACCAGGTCTTGTCCCTCGTCAAATTTTCGCCACGGCCTGGGGCGTGGCTACCATATTACACAGTCCGACCTGTCTTGACAGTGCGTGCTCTATCAGGGGATCCCTAGGTCGCGCATGCGCTCTGTAGCCTTTACAACCACTAGATACTGACGTAGACAATTACCTACCCACAGCTTCAGCTGTTATATCTTGCAGCCAATTAAACATGCCGGACTAAGCAATTGAAAATACACAAACATATGACCACTAACCCCCAGCCCCAGCTGAGCTAACTTATAGATAATTGAACATCCGCCCAGACAGGGCGGGAAAGGTAGTATTTAGACAGCACTTTCATTTAATAGCTGACAGAGGAAGTATTGGGAAGGCAGCTCGTGCTCTATCACTGGGTTACAGGTATGTTTTACTGCTCTTTGGTCTGGTTTTATGTTATGGCATCGACCTTAAATGAGCATCCAAAGTGACACTTTTTGTCTCTACTTTATTAGACCTGGCTTAGGACTCCCCAACTTGAAGGGGTGTCCACTCAAGGGCTTAATAGGCTGTCCTTCCCAGAGGAGGCTTTTTGGACTGGAACAGGTATAGACTCTCCTATACACCTCTCTAACAGCCTAAGCTTATCTTTTTTACAAGTGGGATGTCTATTTTAAAAATAATGACCTTTTCTACTTATCAGGTCCTGTAGTAATGGGCTATGTCACTAAGGCATGCTGTAACGCTATTTGGACCTTCGATCAAACTATTTAAACTGTGAATCTACCTAATAAGGTGGGTCCCCTTTTCATTTTGAACTCTATAGGATGGGTTCGTTATTCTCAACATTTATTGTTTGATCTCTGTTCACTCTCTCAGAATTACAACACAGGCATTCTTTTGGAGACTTATCCAATAAATGAGGAGGTCCTATATAGCCACATACATACCATTTTCAGCACTAGGACAGATGTAAGTAATTACTCCATCATCTTTAATGTGGCTATGCTACGAAATAATTAGAAGCAGTAACGAATAATCACAACTAAACATCACAATGGTGGGTTTTTTTTTTTTTTTTTTTTTTTTTTTTTTTTTTTTTTTTTTTTCCCCCCCCCCCCCCCCTTTCCCCCCCCCCCCTTTCCCCCTGGTCTCTCTTTTTCAGCATCTGCATTGCTACAAATCAACAAAGCTGATGACAACTTCTTTCTTAAGAAAAGGTTCTTTTAATTGAATTTTGATATACACATACCGGATACCTTGCAAATAAGCAAGATATACCTATTAGGTAGGTTACGAATCTAATTATCCATAGTCTGAGAAACAAGGACATGCATATTTTTTGGATAGGATAAGGTGGGATCTTGTTGTGGCTGATCTATGACTAACTCTCATTTCTTACCACTTTTGTAATAACACAGACAGAGAGATTATGGATCCAATTTGGTTCTGATGAAGCTAAGAGCGAAACGCGTCAACCATCCTCTATCCAGCATGTAAACTCTGCAAATGTAATTAGTAGTGTGATATGTATACCGTTATGTGTTGGCTAACTCTGGTAAAAATATTTTACTTTTATTTTTTCTTTTCTATAATTTGTATATATTATTTTGTATAACTTTTTTCTAATAAATAAATGAAACACACACTATGTAATACCCGTTTTTGTTCAGGTGCCGAGAGAGTCCGTCAGGCTGGCTAAACCCCCTTGTTCCCTTTTCTTTGTATACTTATTAGGACGAGGTACCACCCATAGCTTTCTCCACAATTTTCTCAATATTTACAGAGCCGAAGAGGCTCACTCTTTAGCTACGGGCATATCCACCATAGACACATATGTGCATGGTGGAAGAAACAAATTAATAACTACAATGTTGATTATGTAATATTTAAATTTTCACTAATAGATTTTTTATTAAATTTTTCCTCCCCTTTTTTCCCCCCCCTAGTCTCTCTTTAAGAGAATTAAGCAATGACGGACTATACCGGCTCTGAATGGGACGGACTAATGTCTAAACTACATAAGGAATGTGGTGATGATCATGGGATTGAACTGGAGATAGAGGTATTGATAACGAAATTAAAACAGGCACTTGAACGTAAGTCAAACCTATTCTGGCAAGTTAAATTTTTGGAGAGATATATCAAAGAAGGCCTGAATCCTCAGGGTCTGAGAATTCAGGTCTTCCCAAATCTCTGGGATACAAATATGGATTTTAAACAAAAATGGGAGTCCAATTTACAGGAATGTACAGCAAAGATGATGGGAGCGCTTATTGAGCATTATAATAAAGACATCAAAGATCTTGATGTCGAAATAATAGAATTCCAGAAACAAAATCTTTCCCTCTGTGCCCATCCGAAGTTCCTTGAAAAGGACAAAGGACTTAAGGAATATCTAGAAAAATATAATAAAGACCTTATTTATAAAAAAGATATTAAGTTCATTAGGGATAAAATGGCATTCAATGGTAAATATGCATATAGATGGCCGCAACGGGGAGGAAAACAGGGGAGAAAAAACCAAAAAAGATATGAGCAAAACATTGATAAAGCACAATCACAAAGTGATGGGGATCATAGGGATGGAACAGACTCCGACTCATCCAATTTTTCATACTCGGCCCGTCCGACACATTCCATACCCCCCACACGGGGGAGGGGAAGGAATAGAGGGTCTAGAAAAAGACAAACAACAGGAGAGGGAAACCATAAGGGAGGAAAGGATAAAAGAACAAGAGACTACCCGGTAGACAATCATGATGATCATGAAATTAGAACAACTGGCTTAATAGGGATAGATCCCCGCCAATTAACTCCCAATGAACCGCTAGAATCGGAACCCCTCACGGGAGCAAATAGAGCTCCCCTGTTACAGCCCTCCACTCCCTATGCACACCCCAACACCTCACGAAATGGAGGAACCATCTCTAAAAACATTAAGGATAAGGTTTTTCAGTTGTTCCCCCCCACTCAGGACCCCCCCAATCGTACACTCACCTCACAAAGCCTGGAGAAATTTGCGTACAGGGACAGATAGAAAAACAGCTGCAGGTGATTAATTTATCATCAAGACCACTATCTAGGATGGAATTGGAAGTTCTAGGCCTAGGCCTTAGCTTCTGTCCTTCATCTTATATAGACAGTTTTGAAATTATCAAGGACCTTAATCTATTTGCCCGACGACTCACCTACAAATATATGTTTGATGAGGAAAGAAAGAAGAAAAAACAGGAATATGCAGAACGTGAAAAATGGAAGGGATTCACAGTTAGGGACTTCATGGCCCTCAAGGATCTTATGGATCTTCTGGATGAAAGCGAGGGATCTCTGGGTGGCCCCGCTGAGGAGGTCCCCCTGCCACTTGCAGGGGCTCCCCCTCGAGTGGTTCCACCCAGAGAGATACCTAAATTTTTAAACAAGTCTACCAACTTTCCGTCCCTTAAAACAAACCCCAGCATTTGGACATTCCTCCAACAGACAACCAATGATATAAAAAAGTTGGACTTTAGAGCACACAAAACTAAAAATCTTACTCCTCAACAATCATTGGCAATATCTCAGCTCCAAGAGAACAAGGACATCACAATAAAAATGGCGGACAAAGGGGGAAATGTGGTAGTAATGGACACAAGTCAATATAGACTAATGTGTTTAGACATCTTATCGAATAGAGAATGGTATGCGGTTATCCCCTTTGAGAGGATACTATCCTTCAATGGGGATTATGAAATCCTAATTACACAGGCCTTCAACCAAGGAGTAATTGATAAAGATGTCTTTGAAGCTCTAAAAACCACTTTCCCCCGAACCCCGTCTTTTTATTCACTACCCAAAACCCACAAAAACATTAACAAACCTCCGGGGCGCCCGATTATATCAGGAATAGGGGCAAAAACGGAAAAAGGCAGTAGACTGGTCGATGCATTTTTGCGTCCATATGTTATACAATTACCGTCATATTTACAGGACACCTTGGCACTACTAAGGGTCCTGCACAATAAAAGGGTCCCGCCCAACTGCTACTTAGTAGCTATTGATATTGAGGCCCTCTACTGCAGTATCCCACACAAATTGGGAATACAGGTAGTAAAAAGTTTCTTTGAGGAAAGTGACCCAATAAGAAGACCATATAACTGTTTTGTTCTAGAATTACTGTCACATATCCTCACTAAAAATGTTTTTTCCTTCGACGGCTCCCACTACCTCCAGGTACAAGGCGTAGCGATGGGGACATGTTGTGCCCCATCCTACGCCAATCTGTACCTGGGGGGGTGGGAGCGGTCACTCTTTTCCAGTCCTGATTCATCGATGTATCTGGCCAGCATTTTATGCTGGCACAGATACATCGATGATATCTTTATGGTGTGGAATGCAAGCCTGGAGGATCTCCATAAATTTATGGAACAATTATCTGTGAATGATTTTAACCTTAAATTCACAATGGAATACAGCTTAGAAACCCTGCCCTTTCTTGATTTAACCATAATCAAACAGGGGGATGGACACATTACGACCTCTTTATATAGGAAAAAAACTGCAGGGAACACTATCCTCCACGCAACCAGCTCACACCCCCAATCCCTGATTAGGAGCATCCCCTACTCTCAATACTTACGTCTGAGAAGGAATTGTTCTACAGAAACCACATTTAGAACTGAAGCCAATTTACTACGTGAACGCTTGTCGGCTAGGGGATATAGCAAAACAATTTTAAAAAAAGCCTTCAAAAAGGCAATAGAAAAAGAAAGAACTGATTTACTCTTTGGGGAACGACACAACAAAAGTCAGTCAAATGTGACAAGAGTTATTACCACATATTCTAACAACTATGAAGATATACGTAAGGTCATAGGTAAACACTGGCACATACTTACGGGAGACAGAATTGTGAAAAAACATATAGGAGAGACTCCACAGATTACTTACAAAAAATGTCAGTCTCTCAAGGACCGGCTGGTGCATACCCACTTCCAGGAGAACTTGGAAGTGGATATGGACCACCCTGGAATGTCCAGATGCCATAAATGCGACTATTGCGACTGGGTACTGGAGGGCTCATCCTTCCGACTCCCTAATGGCGATATGCATAACATCAAATTTTCAGCCAATTGTCAGACCAAAGGGATAGTTTACATAGCCTTCTGTAGATGCGGAGCTTTCTATGTCGGTAAGACATTTAGAAACTTCTGGAGGAGAATTTATGACCATATCTACTATATCAGAAAGAACCTCCTTTATACACCAATTGGAAGGCATGTATCTCTATACCACAAAAACGACACCTCTATGGTGTGTTTTTCAGCTTTGGAAAAAGTCAATGAGGACCCTAGAGGGGGAAATATCGATCAAAAATTATTGCAACGAGAGGCAAGGTGGATTTTTAAGCTAAATGCCACCCAGGCCCCAGGTCTCAATGACTCGCTGAGTTTCCGCCCCTTCCTATAAGGGACAATCTAACCAGATATTTAAATAACTAGAGCTTAAATACCAGCTATGTCCCAATAGGTGGAATTATATATATAATATCCCCCAAATATGGACAGGTTTTTTGAATGAGTTGTAAGCCCTTAGGAATGTTTCAAGCACAATCTTATCTGCAATTGTATATATATTACTAAGGTTGTTTGTAAATATATAATTTTTTATGTATGAGTTGGCATAAGCAAAATGGATATCGTACTGGGTATAAGGGGGCTAGATCCATGGCCAGCCACATCCACTAAGTGTCATGTCCAAATATGCATGTCTAACACCACTATGGAATATAATTTATTCAAATTTATATCATCCCGTGTTGGTCATACAAGCCTATATTTTATATACATATACACTTAGAGGATAATTGGCAGCTGAGCACTCGGTTCCCTTTGGTCTGGATTCCAACTGGGGGTGAAGGCTGGCTCCAACCAGCCTTCTACCTTTTTTTTCCCCCACGGTGGGGGAGTAGCGGTGGTGGCTCTGGAGGGACCGACCATCGGCTCCCTCTCATCCTCTATGACCCACATAGGGCAATGCCCTGAGAGACAGACCAGGTTTTCCCTCTGTCCTATTGTATTTCTGTTACATGTTTGTTTTTTTTTTTTTTTTTTTTTTTTTTTTTTTGTGGTATTATTTTATTTTTTTGTTTTGTTTATTTTTTATTTGTTTTTATTTCATCTTGCGGTGTTTTTGTCTTGTTTTGTTTTGTTGTGTTCCGTTCTGATCCGCTTTCGTCATCAGGATTCTTACCCCCACGCTTATCCTTCCCCATCTCTGTATAGATTAAAGCACTTCCGATTGGAACTGGCATTATATGTTCACCCATCCTTATCTGTCTATGCCTTTACTCTGCCGTGCTTAATGGAGGCTGTCTTTCTCACTCTATGCAACTACGCATGAGTGAATTATCATCCCGACATCCGGAAGTACTCGCGCCTTCCGCTGCTAGATTGACTACTCCGCCCTCTTGCCGCGCATGCGCAGTGGCAGGAGGCCCCGACAGTACGCAGCGGTGGTTTCCACGGCTGACGCTGTGGGGCGTCGGAAACTATGTCTTCGAAGCGGCGCATGCGCCCTCTTAGCACCGCAAACCAGGTCTTGTCCCTCGTCGAATTTTCGCCACGGCCTGGGGCGTGGCTACCATATTACACAGTCCGACCTGTCTTGACAGTGCGTGCTCTATCAGGGGATCCCTAGGTCGCGCATGCGCTCTGTAGCCTTTACAACCACTAGATACTGACGTAGACAATTACCTACCCACAGCTTCAGCTGTTATATCTTGCAGCCAATTAAACATGCCGGACTAAGCAATTGAAAATACACAAACATATGACCACTAACCCCCAGCCCCAGCTGAGCTAACTTATAGATAATTGAACATCCGCCCAGACAGGGCGGGAAAGGTAGTATTTAGACAGCACTTTCATTTAATAGCTGACAGAGGAAGTATTGGGAAGGCAGCTCGTGCTCTATCACTGGGTTACAGGTATGTTTTACTGCTCTTTGGTCTGGTTTTATGTTATGGCATCGACCTTAAATGAGCATCCAAAGTGACACTTTTTGTCTCTACTTTATTAGACCTGGCTTAGGACTCCCCAACTTGAAGGGGTGTCCACTCAAGGGCTTAATAGGCTGTCCTTCCCAGAGGAGGCTTTTTGGACTGGAACAGGTATAGACTCTCCTATACACCTCTCTAACAGCCTAAGCTTATCTTTTTTACAAGTGGGATGTCTATTTTAAAAATAATGACCTTTTCTACTTATCAGGTCCTGTAGTAATGGGCTATGTCACTAAGGCATGCTGTAACGCTATTTGGACCTTCGATCAAACTATTTAAACTGTGAATCTACCTAATAAGGTGGGTCCCCTTTTCATTTTGAACTCTATAGGATGGGTTCGTTATTCTCAACATTTATTGTTTGATCTCTGTTCACTCTCTCAGAATTACAACACAGGCATTCTTTTGGAGACTTATCCAATAAATGAGGAGGTCCTATATAGCCACATACATACCATTTTCAGCACTAGGACAGATGTAAGTAATTACTCCATCATCTTTAATGTGGCTATGCTACGAAATAATTAGAAGCAGTAACGAATAATCACAACTAAACATCACAATGATGGGTTTTTTTTTTTTTTTTTTTTTTCCCCTCCCCCCCCCTTTCTTCCCCCCCCCCCCCTTTCCCCCTGGTCTCTCTTTTTCAGCATCTGCATTGCTACAAATCAACAAAGCTGATGACAACTTCTTTCTTAAGAAAAGGTTCTTTTAATTGAATTTTGATATACACATACCGGATACCTTGCAAATAAGCAAGATATACCTATTAGGTAGGTTACGAATCTAATTATCCATAGTCTGAGAAACAAGGACATGCATATTTTTTGGATAGGATAAGGTGGGATCTTGTTGTGGCTGATCTATGACTAACTCTCATTTCTTACCACTTTTGTAATAACACAGACAGAGAGATTATGGATCCAATTTGGTTCTGATGAAGCTAAGAGCGAAACGCGTCAACCATCCTCTATCCAGCATGTAAACTCTGCAAATGTAATTAGTAGTGTGATATGTATACCGTTATGTGTTGGCTAACTCTGGTAAAAATATTTTACTTTTTTTTTTTTCTTTTCTATAATTTGTATATATTTTGTATAACTTTTTTCTAATAAATAAATGAAACACACACTATGTAATACCCGTTTTTGTTCAGGTGCCGAGAGAGTCCGTCAGGCTGGCTAAACCCCCTTGTTCCCTTTACTTTGCTACAATGTAAAGTAGTGAGTGTACAGCTTGTATAACAGTGTATATTTGATGTCCCCTCAAAATAACTCAACACACAGCCATTAATGTCTGGAGACATGCTTGGCCAGTCCATCCCCTTTACCTTCAGCTTCTTTAGCAAGGCAGTGGTCGTCTTGGAGGTGTGTTTGGAGTCATCATCATGTTGGAATACTGCCCTGCGGCCTAGTGTCCAAAGGGTGGAGATCATGCTCTGCTTCATTATGTCACAGTACATGTTGGCATTCATGGTTCCCTCAGCGAAATGTAGCTCCCAGTGCCCAGCACTTATGCAACCCCAGACCATGACACTCCCACCACCATGCTTAATTGTAGGCAAGACACACTTGTGTTTGTACTCCTCACCTGGTTGCTGCCACACACGCTTGACACCATCTGAACCAAATAAGTTTATCTTGGTCTCATCAGACCACAGGACATGGTTCCAGTAACCCGCCCGGTGCCCTCCGCCCTCCGCCATCGGTAGCAGCGGAGACAATCGGATCCTTCTCCTGGCTTGACATGGAGACAAGTGAGGGGAAGATGGCCCCCACCCGTCTCCATATAATTGCAGGGCGGAAGCGACGTCAAAACGTGACTTCCGTCCATAGCTTTTAAAGGGACATTTTTTTACATTCTTTTTTTAAATAACAACATTTTTTATTTATTTTTTATTTTATTTTAGTGTAAATATGAGATTTGAGGTCTTGTTGACCCCAGATCTCATATTTAAGAGGTCATGTCATGCTTTTTTTCTATTACAAGGGATGTTTACATTCTTTGTAATAGGAATAAAAGTGACCCCATTTTTTTTTTTTAAAGAACAATGTAAATATAAAAAATAAAAGGTAAAATAAATAAAAAGCTTGCATGCAGAAGCGAAAGCATACATGAGTAGCATCCGCATATGAAAACGGTGTTCAAACCACACATGTGAGGTATCGCCGCGATCAGTAGACTGAGAGCAATAATTCTAGCCCTAGACTTCCTATGTAACTTAAAACATGCAACCTGTAGAATTTCGCCTATGGAGATTTTTAAGGGTAAAAGCTTGTCGCCATTCCACAAACGGGCAAAAATTGGACAAACTTTACTGTTGTCTTATTTTTTAATTTAAAAAAAGTGTATTTTTTCCAAAGAAAGTGCGCTTGTAAGACCACTACGCAAATACGGTGTGACAGAAAGTATTGCAACAACCGCAATTTTATTCTCTAGGGTGTTAGAAAAAATATATATAATGTTTGGGGGTTCTAAGTAATTTTCTAGCAAAGAAAAAATGTTTTTAACTTGTAAACAACAAATCTCAGAAAGAGGCTCAGTCCTAAAGTGGTTAAGGGGCAGCTGCTTTGGGCCCCAGAACCATAATTGGGTCCGTGGCAGCTGATGGCTCTGATCCCTTTGGTGGTTTAGGTGGTCAAATCCTGTTTGAAAGTGGTCACATTTTCCTGAATATTGTGTATGGCTAACATTAGAGCCCACCGCTAATATTTGAATTTACAAACACAGATACTGCAAGAAGCTAAGAAAGCCAAAGTCACATCAAAGCATACAGGAAATTCACGTCCACAACACTTCTGGGTGCGTTTAATTCCTACATTCACCAGTGTCAGCTGTGCTTCCTTGTGAAGTAAGGACTGGCAGATGGAACAACAGCGTGTGTGGTAAGGTGCAGACATCCAACACGCAAGTGTACTGCATGTAAAGATTTGGATGGCAGCTTTGCTCTTCAAGAGAAGATTGCAGGAAATGGTGGCAGAACACGTAAGTATAAAAAGTCTGTTTTTGCAAGGTATTTTTAAATTTTTTTAAAAGATGACAGAGTCGCTTTAAGCTGATCACATTTATCCCTTTATTTTAAAAGGATTAAAGGCATTACATTCCTTTTATGATATATCCATCAAAAGGTTTTTCTTGATTACCATTAACATGCCATTGGTTTGTATAATTTACTAAATGGCTTTGTATTTAAAATTCAGCCTCTTACGATATTACTTTTAAAAACAACTCATGTCTTACAATGGTAAAATTATGACAATGACAGACCCGCAGGTACAAGTCCGTAAACCACAACTGCACTTTACCATACATCATATTCTTGTATCTACCGCTGTAAAATCCATTATTTGCCTAATAAGCACGATTAGTGATCACTTAATGCACTTGCAGCGCATATAAAGTATTATTTATGTATTGTTTTCTGTTACATAGCCAGTCTGAAAAAAAGAGCCTCTAATATACTGAATAAAGAGACTAGAATCCAAGAAAATAATCAATTGACGTGAATAGGTAGTGACAGTAACAGAACAAGATGGCTTCGCTTGGATAGGGATTGCTGTGTAGTCAATTCTGGGCAATATCCCAATGCTGGTCTGAATTATCTTCAGATGAGGAAAACCGTATTCGGCTAAGTCTAGTGCCGTCTAGAGACAATAGCGGTTCTTTGAATGTTGATGCAGGCGGCTCTGTAGATGTACACAGTCCTATGGCCCTCATGGGATTCTCTTTGATGGTGAGATGAATCTGTGATTTGTAAGTGCCTCCTGCATGCAGATTCTAAGATGCTCCTTCACGGAGAGCCGCAGCGAGAACACAAATGATGAAACGATGGCATGATCTCATTTACATTTTATTGACTTTTATTCTTTATTCTTCAAGGGATACTTTTCATGAATTCTTGGGGTGAATTCTTTGTTTTTCTACTGCTCTATGTTGTTTTTCCAAAAATAAATGTAATTCTGTTCTGTCTGTGCATTACGGGCACACTACCTTTTCCCTTCATCTATATTTCATGAGGCAATAATTTAGTGTGTCTGACTTGGCATGTTACAGTGTATGGGATTACTGTCAGGCTGCGGAGAGAAAAATGGGAGGGCAGCTAAGTAAAAAAAAAAAAAAAAAAGGACCCTCAATAATATTCTGGTTGGGAAGAAACCAACAAATGAAATTCTTATATTATATAAATTCTTATACATATATTTACACTTTTCAGCATAAACCTGAAGAACTTAAAGACATTACTTAAACTGACATAATTAATGGTTATTTCATTTTTTACATGTTAAAATGTATAATCTTAAATTTTGTGCTGCAGCTTTTGTACCAATAGTCTAGGACTTATATTCAACATATATATCAAGCTAAAAAATGTAGGTATTTAAATATTCCGCCCCTATTCAAATGCCCACCACTGCGCCTGAGTAAAGCTAAAGCCCCATACACACGGTCGGACGTGGACCAACTTTCCCTTGGACTTTTGTCCAAAGGGCGTTGGCCCTCAAGTTGGTACTGCATACACACGGTCGGACTTTTGAGACAACCAACACGAACGTAATGACGTTACAACGTACTGATGACGCTTCAAAAGAGGACGGTCAATTCTCTCGCGTCACCCTTCGGGCTCCGTCTGCTAACTTCGAGCTAGCAGACGTTTGGTCAGTGGTGATTCGCGTACTTTTCGGTCCGTGTTACTTTCCGACCGTTTTGGCCAGCCATGTTGCGCGATCCTAGGAGAGAGCGTGCTGTTTATGGGCTTGGAGTCATTGCTGTGACTCGAGCCCAGTCTAGAAATAGGCGCAATACTGGGATAAGAAGTGTTTGGACCAAAACTTGGCTACTTAATCGTGACCAATTCAGCCATATGCCATTACTGCGTGAGCTACAGGAGAACAATCCGGATGATTTCCGCAATTATCTGAGAATGACGGACTCCTGCTTTCAGCAGTTATTGTCCTTGCTGTCCCCCTATATTTCGAAGCAGGACACATGCATGCGGGCTGCAATACCAGCAGAGCAAAGGCTCATAGCCACTTTGCGCTATTTGGCAACAGGGAGGAGTCTCCAGGATATAAAATTCACAACAGGTATCTCTCCCCAGGCTCTGGGAGTCATTATCCCTGACACATGTTGTGCTATCATTCAAGTATTGCAGAAGAACTATATTCGTGTAAGTATTTTTGCTTTAATATCACTGTCATGTTTTGTAATGCATTTTATAGTTTTTGGCCATTCCATCCTCCACATTTTAGGAATATGGTGTGATTGAATGTCCTCTTTGTCCTCATGCATGCCTTAACCTTTTTCGTGGCCTACATGCATATTTTCCTCCCCTAACCTCCACAGCATGCTACACTGGGCCCATCCACACGTAGTCTAGTACTTAACACTGTATTTATTATGCTTCCTTCGTTACCCTAAACACCGCCTAAAATGTGTCCCAATATTATTCCTGCCCTTAAAAAGAGTCTCTTATTTAGTTTGAAACACTCCCCCCCTCCCCCCACACCCCCCCAACCTCCAAAAAAATTGAAAGAAAATGTAATAAAATATTAGAAAATGCAGAGTCAACCAACACAACTACTCCATCTGCAGATTTGGCAAAACACATATACTGTGTACCTTATTTTTTGACTTAAGATTGTGGCCTAAATGTAGTGTAATGGCCTGCCTGATTAGCTTTAAAATCGACAAATTAGACTTTCATCATGTTTTTTTTCTCATTATGAATAGCTCCCAACATCCCTGTGCTGTGCCAACTTCCTTGCTTTTTAAGTTCATCTTAACAAATACTCATAATTAATTATCCTTTTTATTATTTAGTACGATGTATGTCAAAATGTGTATAGATTTTGTCAATGTGCATTCATATTTTTGTTTTATTCCACTTCTTACCTGTCCACCAGTGGCAGCTGGTGCTCCAATTTTTTGGGGGGGGCGCAAAACAAACAGCCTCACTGTGCCATCAAACGCTGCCACTGTGCCATCAAACGCTGCCACTGTGCCCATCTAACACTGCCACTATGCCCATCTAACGCTGTCACTGTGCCCATTAAATGCTGCCAATGGCACTTACCTTGTCAGGTGGCGAGCGGTGTCTCCTCATCTTCTCCCGTGCTCCTGTCTTCACAGCGCCTGTGACTTCAGCCAATCAGGGGACCGGTAACACAGACCGGCAACCTGATTGGCTGAGAGGCGGGTCTGTGTTAGGGAAGCGATGTATTCGCTTCGCTAACACAATACTGTGTAAGCAGCGAACGCAAAGCATTGCGCCCGCTGTTTACACTTCTGGAAGCCTATTAGAGCACACCGCTCTAATAAGGTCCCCTATTTGAGCTTTACAGCTCTAAAAGGGCGCTTCCAGAAACACCCCCCCCCCCCCCGCTGTAATTCACATGCCCGGCGCCCGACAAGGGGCCGGACACCTGAATAGGGGGGCGGCAGCGGTGACAATAGCTAGATTCATGCAATGCATTAATCTATCTATTGGTGATAGAGCGGTGCAGGAGAGGGGGGGCGGCGCTCCTGCGCCCTCTATGCACGCACCGCCACTGCTGTCCACTGGCCTGATAATCTTGTCAAGATGGATGGCTTACCCAAATTAAACTTAAATTTTAATGCCTTTAGTTCTCCTGGAAGTGTTGAGGTTTACTTGTCCAAAACAGATACTCATTCAACTCCCCCTTCCTAAGCTTTTTTTAATGTGCCACCAGAGGGGGTGAGGGACCATATAATTGTACCTTTTTATTTTTTTCTTGAAATGCACTTTTACATGTTAGAATATTATTTTGGCCCACAATGTTTGTGTCAAATATGTTTGCAATTTAATGTACTCCGGTATTAATTTTTGCTTTATTTGTTTGACTCCACAGTTTCCGAAAAACAGCCAGGAATGGCAGGATGTTGCTGCGCAGTTTGGCCATTTATGGGATTTCCCCAACTGCGGAGGTGCCATAGATGGCAAACATGTGAGGATAGTGCCACCACCAAATTCTGGATCCTATTTTTTTAATTATAAAGGTTTTTCTAGCATTGTCCTCCTTGCTGTGGTGTCAGCCAAATATGAGTTTTTATATGTCGACATTGGTATTAATGGTCGTCACTCAGATGGAGGAGTTATGATGAACACAGAATTTTATGACCGGCTGCAGAGAGGAACTTTAAATTTGCCACGTGCTGAGGACAATGTGGAGGGCCTCAATTTTGTTTTTGTCGCAGATGATGCTTTTTCTTTGGGGCCACATATTCTAAAGCCCTTCCCAATGCGGAATCTGACCCCAGAGCAACGGATTTTTAATTACAGGCTCTCTCGTGCCCGAAGGGTAGTCGAAAATGCCTTTGGCATCATGTCCAGCCGATTCCGGATCTTTTTAACAGCCATAAATTTGGCTGAATATAAATTAAATCATGTGGTATTATGCTGCTGCATCCTGCACAATTTTCTACGGAGGAATGCTTCCAGCTACATTGGCTTAGGGGCAACGGGTGAACCAGCTGAAGAGTCCTTGATGCCAGCACTTGAAAGTGCACATGCTGGTTTTGGCGTCCAGAATGGGCGTGTTGTCCGCCAACAATACACCGACTATTTTATTGGTCGAGGGGCAGTGCCTTGGCAGCAAAATGTTTTGGAGAATTAGTTACAATTGTAATAAAAAAATAAAATATTCTTTAATTTGAATGACTGTTGTCTGTTTCTTATATGTTTGCAACTAGCCATGATCTTTGTCCTTTTTGCCACTAGTTTGAACCAACCTGATGTGCAACATGAGGTATCCATCTCAATTCCAGCTAACTTGTAGATTGTGCTGTATTTCACCTACACACATTTTTGAGTACATGGTCAATGCAACTACAACCACGTAACAAATATACTGATATTCAGCATTGAAATAAGAAGGCACACATTGGTTTTGTTTCAACTTTTTTTATTCTGTGCACATTCACATGTGCCTTTTTTTTTTTTTTTTTTTTGGTTATTTTTTGATTATTTTTTTTTCAACATGAAAAATATATTTTTTTGGTATTTTTTGATTATTTTTTTACAACATGAAAAATATATTTTTTTGGTATTTTTTTTGATTATTTTTTTTCAACATGAAAAATATATTTTTTTGGTATTTTTTGATTATTTTTTTTTAACATGAAAAATATATTTTTTTGGTATTTTTTGATTATTTTTTTACAACATGAAAAATATATTTTTTTGGTATTTTTTTGATTATTTTTTTTTTCAACATGAAAAATATATTTTTTTGGTATTTTTTGATTATTTTTTTTTAACATGAAAAATATATTTTTTTGGTATTTTTTGATTATTTTTTTTTAACATGAAAAATATATTTTTTTGGTATTTTTTTTTGATTATTTTTTTTTTGAACATCAAAAATATTTTTTTTGTTTTTTATAATCAAGTTTTTTAAAAATATAAAAACAATAAAAACAAAGAAACTTTACAAGGATGATGATGCGCAATCGAGTCAACATCATGCAGCAGCAAATGAGGAACTAGATATGATTGCAAACTTTAATTTTTTTAATTTAATTTATTCTGGCCAAAATATCAATCATATCTTTCATTTGCTGCTGCATGATGTTCAGTCGATTGCGCATGGCATCTATTTCCCCGTTCCACCCCATTATTTGCCCGATGAGCCTCTGCGCACTGTCCTGAGTGAACGGTTGCTCCAAAACCAGCACATCATCTAAAAAAAGTAAGAAAAAATAATGTATTAATAAAGGTGTGGCCAGACATAGATTATGTGCAACAGTGGTGAAACAGTGGTGTCAGACACTCACCTGGTGACATCTCTGTCACTTCCTCCACCTCCTCTTCCACAACATCCTCCACATCGCTGGGACTAATTCCCCAAACAGGCCGGCGAGGATGGGGGTCCTGGCGAGGCTGGGGGTCCTGGCGAGGATGGGTGTCCTGGCGAGGATGGGTGTCCTGGCGAGGATGGGTGTCCTGGCGAGGGTGGGTGTCCTGGCGAGGGTGGGGGTCCTGGCGAGGATGGGGGTCCTGGCGAGGATGGGTGTCCTGGCGAGGGTGGGGGTCCTGGCGAGGGTGGGGGTCCTGGCGAGGATGGGTGTCCTGGCGAGGGTGGGGGTCCTGGCGCCGATGTTTGGCCCGGTGAGGGTGGTGGCCCCGGTGAGGGTGGGGGTCTGGCTGAGCTGGGGCGTCCCTGCGATTTGGGTGCCTGAGTCTTTGCTCCCCTATGAGAATCAAACAAAAGGTATACTTTTAGCGCACAGACGGTAAACATTGCTTTGCGGTGGTGGTCTGTTTATATCAAGAGATCTAAGTTCAAGACATGATGAAATTTCCCTTTTAATAAAACATAAAGAATTAACCTTTCTTGACCAAAATTCTCTGATGTCGCACACTAGTGCTCCTGAATCCAGCTGTGTAAAAAGCTGTTGAATGCCCTCTCCTTACATTCCAATTTACTATATTTTGACCATTCTGAAGAATGGACGTATTTACGAAAAGAAACATTCCCATTCTGAACTCTCAACATTTGACATTCGGAACATCCAGAAATAACGACAGTTTACAAGTATCGTTGGTTCTGAATTATGAAATGTTGAGAGTTCAGAATGGACGTATTTACGAAAAGAAACATTCGTAAATACGTCCATTCTGAACTCTCAACAGTTGATAATTCAGAACATCCAGAACCAACGATACTTGGAAACTGTCGTTATTTGTGAATGTTCCGAATGTCAAATGTTGAGAGTTCAGAATGGACGTATTTACGAAAAGAAACATTCGTAAATACGTCCATTCTGAACTCTCAACAGTTGATAATTCAGAACATCCAGAACCAACGATACTTGGAAACTGTCGTTATTTGTTATTGTTCCGAATGTCAAATGTTGAGAGTTCAGAATGGACTTATTTACTAAAAGAAACATTCGTAAATACGTCCATTCTGAACTCTCAACAGTTGATAATTCAGAACATCCAGAACCAACGATACTTGGAAACTGTCGTTATTTGTGAATGTTCCGAATGTCAAATGTTGAGAGTTCAGAATGGACGTATTTACGAAAAGAAACATTAGTAAATACGTCCATTCTGAACTCTCAACAGTTGATAATTCAGAACATCCAGAACCAACGATACTTGGAAACTGTCGTTATTTGTGAATGTTCCGAATGTCAACTGTTGAGAGTTCAGAATGGACGTATTTACGAATGTTTCTTTTCGTAAATACGTCCATTCTGAACTCTCAACATTTGACATTCGGAACATTCACAAATAACGACAGTTTCCAAGTATCGTTGGTTCTGGATGTTCTGAATTATCAACTGTTGAGAGTTCAGAATGGACGTATTTACGAATGTTTCTTTTCGTAAATACGTCCATTCTGAACTCTCAACATTTGACATTCGGAACATTCACAAATAACGACAGTTTCCAAGTATCGTTGGTTCTGGATGTTCTGAATTATCAACTGTTGAGAGTTCAGAATGGACGTATTTACGAATGTTTCTTTTCGTAAATACGTCCATTCTGAACTCTCAACATTTGACATTCGGAACATCCCGAAATAACATTACTAAATATACACAAAAAATGCAAAGCTGAAAAAAATAACATGGAATTAAATCAAAAATATACTGTCAGTGCACATATTCATCAACAATCACGTATTAAATATCAAAACATCGCATTTTCTAAAACAGCCACGCATTTACAAAACAGCCACCGTACGAACGATGACACACACATACGAACGGCAATAGACTTATGTACGCCAGGTACTTACTATTTTTCAGCGCCTTTTTAATTTTCAGAAACTGGTCCGGCTCCCTGGTCTTGATGTCCGACCATCGTTTGCGAAGCTGGTCTTTGGACCGATGGACCCCGAACTTCTCCTCCAGCCTTCTCACGACTTTGGTGAGGATTCTGTCCTTCACCATGTTGGGGTGCAGGTATGGCCCATGCTTGCCATCGTAGTCGTCCTTGACCAGAATCCGCACCATCTCCACCATTTCCTCAAAGGCCATGTTTGTGGCCTTAAACCTCCTCCTCGCATGTTGTTCTTCCGCCATATTTTCTCCGACTACGCAACGAGGGGATAAGGGGCGGGGAATAGCCGAGAAAAGGAACGTCGGGGGCGGGCGACGCAAGCGGTGGTTCGCGCACGCGTAATGGTATATCCATGCTTAACGCGCGGCCTATAGAAATTTACGAACGGAAGATACGAAGGAATACACTACATACACGATATAAATGTTGACGCACTGAAATTCTCTTTTTACGGAGTCTTTTCTCTTTTTACGAAGTCTTTTCTCTTTTTACGAAGTCTTTGTATGTAAATGAAAGAAGCTAAATATTTATGAATGAATATATTCGGGACATGAAGAAAGCAAAAAATTAACGTCGATGGGACACTAATGTTAATTAGGAATAACGATGCTTTGCTGAATGTGTATGGTCAAGGCTTGACGTCATGACGCTTGGAGGGCGGAGGGTCACGCATACGCCGTGTATAAAGCACGAACGTGTGGTGCAATGTACCGTTCTGCTGGGAGACAAACGCAAGCCGACGCTAAACGACGCAAGCCGACGCAATACGACGCAGTACGAAGGTAGACACGGACGAAAGGTACATTTTATTAATTTCTCTTTACCGCTGGTACTTTCAAATGATTGTCTTTTGCTTTGAAGATGTAATTTAGTACTCGGACTGTTGTTAAATATAGTAAACATGCGCAAACACCCACCTTGAAACACACACCTGCAGGTTACCTGCACTGAGCTGTATAGAGTTTGGTTAATACTAGGCTTGTACAATTCGTTTCGGAACGAATCGAAGTTCGGACGAATTTGGCAGCTTTCCGACAAACGAATGCATCAGAATGTCTAACTAAAAGGAAGGCATTTCCAAATATACGAAATAAATTCTATCGTTTATAACGAATGAATTCGATAGGATTTGAGATTCTGTCTAACGAATATTGTATACTATTACTAACTAGTTTTTTAAAAACGTAGTAACTTTAATTAACGAATACAACCTACCGAAATTAGCTATTTTGAAGATAACAATGTACACAAAGTTTTTTTTTTTTTTTGGAACAAGTCTAGTAATTACATGTGGCTTTGCTGCACTATAAAGTACAGATAATCTGCAGGTAAGTCACAGGTGCACGTGGCACATCATAGTGAAAGCAGCCTTAGGACCCAATCGGACCCTCCATGCACCCTCTATGTCCCTTTACCCCTGCTTACCTTCAATCAGATACGCCAAAAAAATAAGGGGAAACGTCCCCTCCTGACAGATTGAATTGGAGGGCCCATAGAGTAGCATGGGCTGTGTCCATATCCATTCGCCATATGTGGGGTAGATCCAAACCTGTCATCTGTCCATTACAATTATTTTGGCCCATGACCAGTTACCAAGTTGCTTCGATGGTCCTCGCTCTTTAAAAGGTTGGGCACCCCTGGCTTAAATAAATGCCCATATTGTGAGCAGCTTCTGAACTATACGCCACCCATTATGGTTTGTTTTTTACTGTTTTGCAGCAATCCAAACGATGAAATCAAAATTGAATTCACCAGAATTTATTGCTCAATTTATTGAGAAGTATAGGGAGCTCACCTGTCTCTGGCAAGTAAAAAATAAAGATTACTCAGACAAAAATAAAAGGATGGCAGCATGGCTACAACTTGTGGAGTTGGCGAAAACCGTATAGACACTATGGTCAAAAACAAAATTGGTGCCCTCAGAAGTGTCCACAAAAGGGAACTCAAGAGAATTGAGGAATCCAAGCGTTCTGGAGCAGGAACTGAAGAGGTGTATGTTCCAAAGTTATGGTACTTCAACAGCCTTGCTTTTTTAAAAGACCAAACGGTCCCAAGAAAATCCCTGTCAACTTTACCATCAGCATCAGCTGACGTCAGCGATACTGAGCAGGATCTTACACAGGATGAAGAAGAGGAGGAGCTCAGCTTGACCCAGGTATAGCATTGTTTAAAATCTTGGCATCTCTCTCTCTCTCTCTCTCTCTCTCTCTCTCTCTCTCTCTCTCTCTCTATCTATCTATCTATCTATCTATCTATCTATCTATCTATCTATATATATATATATCTTAGATATGTTGCTAATTAGATGCTAGTATGCCTAATAATTAGTTGTGTTTCCAAAAAAAGTTACATATCAATGGACAAGTAGTGGCCATAAAGTTTTGCAAAAAGAATGAGAAATGATGGAGTCAAATTGATAGTCTTTAATAATTGGACACATTCAAAATTAGAAAAGTAAAGAGATGAAAGGTTTGTGATTGATGACCACAAATTAAAATCATGTTGTTTTTTCACAAAGGAGGAACTTCTGAGCCAAGACGAGGCTGGGCCCAGCAGCCAACCAAGCACAGAGTGCAGAATCCCTCTCCTGCGCCCTCCCAAGAAAAGAGCCAGGAAGAGCCAACACCTGGATGAGGCCACAGCTGACTTCCTGGCTAGGGCTACATCAGTCATAACGACAGCACCCGATAGTGCTGAAGGGTTTGGCTGTTTTACAGCCAATAAGCTGAGAGAAATCGACCCAGACCAAAGGGAGCTATGTGAAGGGATCATCATACAGCTATTCAGCAAGGCCAGGAAACGAGAGCTCACCTCAAACTCGCACGTCTGCGATTTGGAACACACAACTTTACCTCCTCCACAGCAACCCTACCCACCTCAGCAACCCTACCCACCTCAGCAACCCTACCCACCTCAGCAACCCTACCCACCTCAGCAAGCACAGCCACCTCAGCAGCATGGTGGTCAGTGGCAAAATCAGCCGCAGGATGCCCAACAAGGCCAGTGGTCTGGGGAGTTTAGGGGCTACTAATTTTGCATATTTTTTGTGGTTTAAAGTATGATTTAATAGGCTATATTTGTTTGTTGGTTTTGGGTGTACTATTTTCTGTTTATATTTTTAATTTTTTAGTTCAAATTTGGTGGACAGAAAATATGTCTTGATTAATTTACTTAATTTTTTTATGTTGTGAATTAACAATAAATAATATGTTCAAAATATGTTTAACGTTTGTTATTGATAATCATTAGAACACAAATCCAATGTAAAATATGTATGTTCGTTCTTTGTAGGTATCACCAACAAATCCGATGCAATCTAAAAACATTAAAAATGCAAAGAATGTGCACTGCATTTAGCAAATTCGGAATTTCACACATCACGAATGTGCTATCTAGTTAACGAACGCTAGGTTTACAAGACCGACCTCTTCATGCTGGTCCTTCCTCCCGAGCATGCGTGTTTGCACTTTGGACAAAAGTCAGTTGGTTTTGTGTACACACGGTCGGACTTTGGTCCTTCGGACTTTTGTTGGCAGAAAGTTGGTCCGTTCGCACAGCCAACAAAAGTCCGATGCAACCTGGAAAAAGTTGGTCCGATGGAGCGTACACACGGTCGGATGTTGGTCCAAACCAGCTAATTTGCATGTTGGTTGTCAAAAAGTCCGAACGTGTGTACGGGCCTTTACTCCCTCAACTATAGCTGCCACTTAAAGATAAAAATGTTAACGTATTTAAACCTAAACCTTTTAAAATAGATAAATTAAAAAGACCCAGAGTAAATAATTTTAAAAGGTTTAAGTTTAAATATGTTTATATATATATCAAACTAGTTATAAACCCCATTTTTTGTTTTGTTTTTTACTTTTTTTATCCTTTGTCACATCTCGGTCCTGCAGCCACTTCCTAACTACATGCTTACACTCTAGCAATGGCTGCAAGGCGTCTCCCAGGGTGGGTTTCCTGATGGTGACAACAGTGAACTATGACTGCATAAGGCTTTTGAAATTGTTACTTTTTGTTTCCATCCAAAGTTCTTGTGGCTGGGTGACTACAAAGGAGCACAAATGAGGAACACAGTGTTGTCACACTACGGGAAGGAAGGAAAGGAAATTATTAATATTATTATTTGTATTATTATTATGTAGCACCCTCTAGTGTGTGCTAGAAGTAGTCATTAGACCCCTTTCGCAGTGAGGAGTTTTTGCTGGTCCCATATGTGATATCCAACATAATAGTATATCCAGAACGAGGCGTGAATTGTACGCCATTGCGATCCTGGTATACCCATCCACACATGCTGTAAATAGACATGTGCACAATAGAAAAATTTGTTTAGTTTCGTTTCGTTTCTGTTCGTTTCCGTTGATTCATAACGATTCGTAAATTCGTAAGTCGTCGGTATTCGTATTCGTAATGATTCGTATTTACGTATGAGTTATTTTTTCGTTGATTCGTTTTTCCGTTCCGTTTAATTTTCGTTTATTCGAAATTCGGATGCATTCGTATTTTCGTAGATTTAGTTACATTCGTACTTTCGTTAGATTGATTTATTCGTACTTTCGTAACATTGTTTTCGTAGATTCGTAATCGGAGCATAATTCATAATTTTATGTAATGTGTATGCTATTATTACATTGTAAGAGACACGGAAAATTACGAACCGAAAAAAAAAGTTACGAATGTACGAATTTTTTTGTTCAATCCATTCGAAGCACGTTAAGCAGCGCCATTGTAAGGGACACGGAAAATTACCAATTCAACAAAAAAATTTTTTTACGTATGTACGAATTTTTTCGTTCATTTTGATTTTCGTTGTTCCTGTTTTCGTTTTTCGGATTTTCTTCTTTCGTAGTTTCGTTGTTTCTAATTTGGTTATTTCAGATTTTCGTTGTTTTTCATATTCGTTTGATTCGATAATTCGTTATTCGTTAAAATTGTTAGCGAATCATTCGTTCTTTCGTACGATAACGAATGAACGAATATAACGAATTTTAATGGAAAGCGAATATAAAAAGCAAACGAATTGCACATGTCAAGCTGTAAATACTATAGTGCCGGGATTGGCACGGTCACATGTGAGTGCAACCTATGGTTTTATTTTTAATCTTTTTTAAAAAAAAACATACTACACCATAAAACTCTTCTTTGTGTCCCTGGTGGAGTCTGTTCCCACATTCCCAGCCTATGCCAGAGGGAGTCCCAAAATGGAGAGATGTAAACCCAGGATCTATCTGGTTTATCCAAATAAAGCGCATTATGACCTACCTTTAAAAAGTGGTCAAACACCTCTGGTGAATTGATAGAAAGTACAACAGCTTCTCCATAGAAAATATTTATTTGAGCATTAGAGCAATAACATCATCCAAAATTCTGACGCGTTTCGGCCTTAGGCCTTCATCAAAAGCACCCTCTGGTGAATTGTCACGACGTCACTTCCGGTTTACTCGGCTGCCAATGGCGCCGGTTTTTAAAAAATATAGAGTATTCAGATACACCGTTTTCAGTGATCTGAATACTTTGAAGTGCAAATGAGGGATTTGGGGTCTTTTAGACCCCCGATCCCTCCATATAGAGTTCCTGTCACCACCCATTACTGTCACAAGGGATGCTTACATTCCTTGTGACAGCAATAAAAGTGATCACATTTTTTTTTAAAAAAGAACACAATTTCAGAATATAAAAATAAATAATAAAAAAAATAAAAAAAAATAATTTCAAACCGCCCCCGTCACCGCAAGCTCGTGCAGCAAAGAAATTGCATACGGAAGTCGCGCCCGCATATGTAAACGGTGTTCAAATCACACATGTGAGGTATCGCTGTGATCGTCAGAGCGAGAGCAATAATTCTAGTATTAGACCTCCTCTGTACCTCTAACCTGGTAACCGTAAAATATTTTTAAAGCATCACCTATGGAGATTTGTAGGTACCAAAGTTTGTCGCCATTCCACGAGTGCGTGCAATTATAAAGCATGACATGTTTGGTATCTATTTACTCGGCATAACATCATCTTTCACATTATACAAAAAAATTGAGATAACTATAGTGTTTTGTTTTTTTAAATTCATGAAAGTGTCCCCTTTCCCAAAAAATTGCGTTTAAAACACCGCTGCACAAATACCGTGTGACAAAAAATATTGCAACCAACGCCATTTTATTCTCTAGATTCTCTGCTAAAAATATTCATATAATGTTTGGGGGTTCTAAGTAATTTTCTAGCAAAAAATAGGGATTTTAACTTGTAAACACCAAATGTCAGAAATAGGCTTAGTCATGAAAGGGTTATACTCACTGTGGAACCTAAGGGGTTAACCCTGTGCATTGAGTATAAAGGCTGTTTGACCCTGACTTCTCTGATTCACCCCTTCTTCCACTATCCCCAATCCATCACCTGATATGCCAGAGCTTTAGGAGTCACTCTGCACATGCTCAGTTTGATGTGTATTGGTAGAGAGTTTTGTTTTTCTTGGGAGGGTGCTTGTTATCAGCACAGGGCCAATCAGCACTGTCCAGACAGTGGGTCAGGGGTCCTGCAGCCTCATAGGACAGTCAGAGTAGAATGAAAACTCCTCCTCCAGACACTGATAGAAGTCACAAGACTGCTATATAATGACAAATGGAAAACCTACTGATGAGAAAAGGTATTTAGCAGTTCATACTTACTAAAGTAATTGCATTTCCATGTTCTGTGTACCGTGGGATCACTAAAGAGTTTGTTTCCTCTAAATGGGACTATAAACGGGCACTGCTTCACTAAAGTTCAGCAGTGGTGGCTATCAAAAATATTTAACTTTATTGGAGTAAGGTTAAAAATGTTACAAATATACAAGGCATAGAAAATACAGTAACAATGCGAAAATAAAAATACATGTGCAATGACCAACACTCTTGAATATTGAAACAAATGTGGCAACAGAGATAACTCAACGCGTTTCGAGTCTATGGTAATAATTCTCTTCTTCAGGGGTGGGTGATTAAATCAAGATCATAATATGTCTACAATTAAGAAAAACATAAATGTAAGAATACATAATCATAACATTACATTAACAAATGCTTTCATAAGTTGCTTGGTTTGTATTTAAAATGAACACCATCCATTATATCTCTGTGTACTGTGGGAAACCAGATACAGTGACTGCAGGGTCCTGGGTTTAGTAACACTTTAAGTATAACTGGCAATGTTTTATTTTTTTTTTTTATTTTTTTAAACAGGGAGGGGGAGTAAGACAAAAAACAAAGCAAACAAATTTATAAATAAAGTTATACATTAATCGTACTGCTAGCATGGGTCAGGGTTCGGGATCAGGAGTTAAATTACATTTAGAGTATGGTTAATTGGTCTCCCTTTTTATATTGTAAAGCGCTGCATAAACTGTTGGCGCTATATAAATCCTGTATAATAATAATAATAATAATTGCTAGAGGTTCATTTTTAGAGTAAAGTTGAGTGTTACATTTTTAGGAAGATTAAAGTGGTTGTATACCCTAAAATTAAACTTGCACCTACAGGTAAGCCTAGATTAGGGCTTACCTGTAGGTACAAGAAATATCTCCTAAACCTGCACGGTTTAGGAGATATTTGAAAAGAACGTTTTACAACGTTGTCTACGGCGCATGCGCGCCGTAGACAACGGTGCATTTACAGGGTTAATCCCCATCTTCAACTGAGGAGCACCGCAGTTGAAGTGTCCCGCGCGCATGCGCGGAGCGACATCCTCGCCGCTCTGGCCAATCACAGCGCCGCAGCGGCGCTGTGATTGGCCGGAGCAGCGATACCCAGAAGGGATGTTTGGATATGGATGCGGCCGGAGGGGGAGAAGAACACGGCGTCGGGGGCCCCGATCTAAGGTAAGTGATGCATAATGAGCTAGTATGCTATACTAGCTCATTATGACTTTGTCTTGCAAACATTTTTTAAATGGGTATACAACCACTTTAAGAATTAAAGGTATCCTTTAAGACTCAGTCTATGGATTCCAGCCCTTTGTATTCTGTTTCTATATCCAGAAAATGAATGTTACTTCATTCCACCAGAATCTGTACAGTATATGAAATACTAGAATAAAACTTGGAGTGAGCCTCTCACAAGTATATTTAATGCTGACAGACCCATCACAGGGACTTCATGTAGAATATTCACAGGAAAAAAATAATTTTATAATAGACTAGTGGCCCAGCATCTCGATTCTTCTAATTATGTCTAACAAATTATTCTACAACGCAGGTCATTACTCCTGGGATTTATCTATGTGCTGTGATGAGAATACAGATGAAGAGAAGAAAGGGAGAGGTACTTCTCATGCTTTCTAAGTGCCCTGCCAAGAGAACTTCAGCAATAAGAGGAGGGAGACATGCGGCTTGCTGGAAAACTGGAAAAGAAAAGGAACATGAGCTTTAAATGAGGCAGAAACCAGGGATTTTTCCTTTCTCTATTATTTTTTTGTTTTATGAATTGAAAGAGAAAAAAATCATGAATTTGAAGTGAAGAATGAAGAAGGAGACAAAGAGGTGCTCTGTGTAAACTCCACACATGAGTACTCTTTTCATAAGAAATACACTATAGAGACATGGTATTGTTTCCCGGATTTCTGTCACTGCTCTTTCTGATGGGTTTCCTCACTTTACCTTTTTTTCGTATATAAAAATATTCAATTTCAGTTGGCCACATTTTTTTAATAAACTGCAGACAGGTTTTCCATTTGTCATTTTCACTCTGTGGTATGAAATGTTTTTTTTAATTATATAATCTTTATTTGTTTTCTTCATACATAAAAAAGCAGCAAAAATACATACACACATTTAATTTCCATAAACTCGTTTTCTCACAGTTTGCTAAAAAAAGAAAAGAAAAGAAAAAAAGGTGCCATTAACCTGTAGTTCTTTTGTACCTCCCTCCTTTCTTTTGTTACTTCTACTGTATTTCCTTCTTTTCCTGTCTCATTCCCCTTACTTCTATGCTCTCTTTATCCCCACTATTTTACATGTACAGTGTTTTTCCCTGTTTAGTCTCCCACCCCTTTATCCATTACATTGGGCATCCCTGCTCATCCATCCATGTTTTCCACAATTTTACAAATTCTTTCGTATTTCCTCTCCTCGTATATACCGTTCTTTCCCTCCATATTGTTTCTGTTATTAATCTCGCCCATTCTCTTTCCGTTGGGGGTTTTTCAGCCTGCCATCTTTGCGCTATTAGCTTTCTTGCTTGGAATAGACATCTCATCACTGCCTTGGTTACCCAGGGGCCTCCGACTATTCCTTCGTCCAGCCCTAGTATACACAGTCTAGGACTCATTTCTAACCTCGCGTTGTAGACTGTGTTCAGCGTATCGAGAATTTCTGACCAATAACGAAACAATTTCGGGCATTTCCACATCATATGTGCTAGGTCTCCAGTGTCTTGGCACCTGGGACATCTGGCGTCCTTTCTCCACCCGAAATCAAAGAGTCTCTTAGGAGTGTAATATGTCCTATGTAATAACATCAGGTATGAGACCCTTTGTGCGGGCGAGACCGACACCATGTGTCCCTTCTCAAGTATTCTCAGCCATTGTTCATCTGACAGGGTTCCAAATTCTTTTTCCCACTTCCTTCTGCTCTTAAGTCGTACTGGGCTTTCTACACTGCCTTCACATATATATGGGTAAATTTCTGCTATGAATCCTTTGGTCTTATCTTGGGAGCCTATTCTTTGATATACCGGAGAGTTAACCCAATTTGGTCCTTGTTTCGCAAATTGCCTATTTAAGGCATGCCTGATTTGTAAATATTTATAAAATGAGTGTTTCGGTAGGTCATAGTCTGTTCTTAGTGCGGTAAATGTCTTTAGTATCTTTCCCTCGTATAGTTGAGTTAGTTTAACTATCCCCTTTATCTCCCACTCTTTAATCTTCCCTATCTTCTCCACTTCCTCCAGGTTCTTATTATTCCAGAGGGGGGTATGTTTTGTCATGCCCTCCAGCCCATTTACTGCTTTTAATGCTTTCCAGACTTTTAACCCAAGCCTCACCGTGGGGTTTCTATAATAAAATGAGTTTGCCTCAAGAGCCTCTATTATTGATCTATGCGGAGTACCTGCAATCATTAGATCCTTATTACCTCCTCCAACCCCCCCTATATGTTGTAGTTGGGCGGCTAGGAAGTAGCTTCGTGGATGCGGCAGTGCCATCCCGCCCTTTCTTGTTCCTAGTTGTAATATTTGTAAACCTATCCTAGGCTGGCCTCCTTTCCATATAAGTTCTCTAAACAGCGTGTCGATTTTCCTGAACCATTTTTTATCTATCCATGTTGGGCAGTTGTGCATCAGATACAGAAGCTGTGGCTGCCACAGCATCTTAATCAAATTGCATCTCCCCGCGACCGACAATGGGAGGCGTCTCCAGATTGCAATTTTAGATTTAAATTTAGCTAGTAATGGTACAATATTATCATTGATGTAGTTATTAGGGTTCTTCTTTATATTTACACCTAGATATTTAATTTGTTCGACCACTTCTAGCTGTAGGCTATCCGGTGTACTCTGGTTCCCTAGGGGGTCTATGGGCATTAATGCAGATTTTTCCCAATTTATAGTCAGCCCTGAAATTTTCCCGAAATCTATGAGGATGTTCATCACCTGCCTGGGGGATTGCTCTGCATCCCCCAGGAAGAGGAGGACATCATCCGCATATAATGCGATTCTCTCTTCTCCCCCCTTTCTTCTAAACCCCTGTATATTCGTGTCTGATCTAATTACGCTGGCCAGCGGCTCCATTGCCAGAGCAAAAAGCAGGGGGGACAGTGGGCACCCCTGTCTTGTTCCCCTCTCTAATTGAATTTTGTCAGAGAGATCATTGTTAACCCTGATTTTAGCGCTGGGGCCCGTGTACAAGGTTTTAATCCATTCAATGAATGTGGGGCCAAATCCAAATTCCCTTAAAACCCGCCACAGGTATCCCCATTCTAAACTATCAAAAGCTTTGACCACATCTAGGGCCATAACCACCCTTGTCCCTGTATCCTCTGTTGGTATCTGCATGTTGAGATACAGCCTCCTGATATTTATACTGGTAGATCTACAGGGGATAAATCCTGTTTGGTCCGGATGTATAAGTCTAGAAATAATTTTATTTAGTCTGATTGCCATAACTTTCGCAAGTATTTTAGCATCCGCACAGAGCAAGGAAATGGGTCTGTAAGACTTAGTCTCTAGCGAGTCCTTCCCCTCCTTATGTAGAACTATTATTGTTGCTTCCGTCATAGACGTTGGCAACCTCCCCTCCTCTTTCGCCCAGTTGAATACTTTAAGAAGCTCTGGCAATAGTACTTTCCCATATTGTTTATAGGTTTCTGCTGGGAGGCCGTCTGGTCCTGGTGATTTCTGATTGGCCATTTCTTTCACCGCCAGTTGGATTTCCTCCAGTGTTAGCGGTGCCTCCATTATCCCTCTTTCTTCATCTGTGAGAACCGGAATATCAACGTTTCTGAAGAATATGTCCATTTCCCCTTCCTCCACCGTCCCGCGCGATCTATACAGTTTTTCATAATATAATCTAAAAGTTTCTGTAATTACTGACTTTTTGGACGATATTTCACCTTTTTCAGTCTTGATCACAGGGACGCTGGAGGGAGGAGAATTGGTTCTCACTAAATGTGCCAACATTTTTCCAACTTTTTCCCCCTCTCCGTAAGCTACCTGTTTCTGGAACAATCTCTTATTCTCTGATTTCTTAATGACAATATCTTTATATTCCTGTTGTTTAGTTAACCATACGCTTTGTGTATCAGGTGTGGGGTTATTGACGTAATCTCCCTCTGCTTTCATCAGCTCTCTCTTACTCCTACTCTCCCATTCCCTTGTGATCTTTTTAATTTTTGATACTGATTGAATGAGAATACCTCTTAAATACGCCTTCAAAGCATCCCACATTATACCTCTTGTCACTGACTCATTATTAAATTTTATAAATTCTTCCAATTTTAATAACACCTCATTTGGGTCCCCTATTAGTTCGAACCAAATTGGGTTCATTTTCCATACTGCAGGGGATCTTTTCCCTTCTAAGTTTATTGAGACAACCAGTAGTGCATGATCGGATACTCCTCTAGGGTGATATTCTATATCCCTTATGGTTTGGCATGCTTCTTCGTTTCCCAAAGCTAGATCTATCCTTGAGAGCGTGGAATAGGAGCTTGAGTAGCATGAGAATTGCAGCACACCTGGATTCCGCGCCCTCCACATGTCAAAGAGCCCTGCTTCCTGTAAAAACTGGTATAATCGACTCTCATCTACTTTCTGGCCATGTACACCCAGTGGGAACCTATCGAGTTTTCTATTGATAACCTCGTTAAAGTCCCCTACTGCTATAACCGGTACCCCAGCTTTGTCAGTTAAAAATTCCAATAGCCTATACATTACATCAAGTTTAAACGGAGGGGGAATATAAATATTTGCTAGAACATATTCTCGGTTTTCAATTACACAGTGCAAAAAAATATACCGTCCGTCTCTATCTATACTGATCTGCCGACAGGAAAACCCCAACTCTTTCCTTACCATCACAGCCACTCCTCTTGAATAAGAGGTGTGGACTGAGTGGAATTGACATTGGTATTTCTTACTTTGGTTTTGTAACTTAGAGTCTTGAGTTAGGTGCGTCTCCTGTAGGCAGATCAGTCCTACCCCACTCCTCTCCAGGGTCTCTGCCACTGCTGCTCTCTTTGCCGGTGTGCCCAGCCCCCGTACGTTCCAGGAGCCAATACTCAGTGTCCTAGTCTGCATGCTTCAACGTGGGAGAGAAGGAAAAAAAAAGGGGAAGACAGGGGGGGAGAGGGAGAGAAGAGAAAAAAAAAAAAAAAAAAAAGGAAAAAAAAAGGGAAAAACGGGTAAAAAGGATACATACCCAAAAAGACAATGCTATGTCCCAAACACTTTACCCCCCTGCCCTTGTTAGAGGAGAGGATACTGTAAGGGGTGAAAGATTTTAATGCAGAGGTCAGTTGATCCCATCTTATACCTATACTATACTTATATTATAATGCTCACCCATCCTACCGCTACATAGGACCCGGGAGAGAGGAATGATAAAATATAAAAAGTTTTTAAAGAAAAAAAAAAGAAAGACCGAGGAGAGATGAGAAGAGAGAGAAAGGTAACCTGGCCTTTAGCCAAAATAACTACCCCTTGTGAACTAAAAAATCTTTCACCTATCTTAATATTCTTCTCTACGTGAAAAAGTGCTAGTCTTTTTACTAAGTGTTTATCTAACAATATTTTTAGCTTACTGTTTACCTCCGTGTAAATTAAATATTTTTCCCGTGTTTTACTTTGTTGCATCTTCACCCCCCCTCCCCCCTTATACCATTCTAGGTTATCCCTAAGGACTTTTTTTGTGACCGTTACCACACACCCTTTAACCACATACTTCCCCCCCCTCCCCCCCCCCCCCCCCCCCCATGCTTGTATGCAAATCCACTCCCACCCTCCTCCCTCCTCCCACCCCACCCCCATCCTTACATACACTGATAGCTGTGTTTCGCCCCTCCCCCCGCCCATTCATTCCTTACTTTTGTGCTATGTGACTCCTTCCACCCTCATATCCCTATGCAAATAATTTCCCCTGCGACACCTCCCCCCTCCTCCCTCTATATTATTCCTCTGTCCCTAAACCCATCATCCCCTCGTTTTAATCATTAATTGGTCTTTCCGGTCTTCCAACCATGTAGTCACGTTTGCTGGGGAATCAAAAAAGAAAGTCTCTCCCATTGCTACCACACGTAGCCTAGCTGGGTACAGTAAAGCATAAGTAACATCAAATTTCTGAAGTTTGCGTTTGATTTCTATAAAATCTGCTCTACGCTTCTGCAAGTCAGGTGAAAAATCAGGGTACAGTGAGATTTTGGCTCCCTTGTAGAAGATGCTCCCCATCTCTCTGGCCCTACGGAGGAGCATAACTTTGTCTTTAAAGTTCAAAAATTTCATTAGTATGGATCTGGGATGCCCTCCCTGGGGTGGGGGTCTAAACGGGACCCTATGCGCCCTTTCAACTGAGAACTGTTGTGAAAAAGTCTCTCTTCCAAACATTTCGATAAGCCATTTTTCCATGAATACAATTGGGTCTGATCCTTCACTTTTTTCCGGGAGGCCTACCAGCCTCACATTGTCCCTTCGGAGTCTGTTCTCCATTTCGTCCAGTTTCCCTGCAAATTTATCCGATTGTTCTTTTAAGGTTTTAACCTCTTGGCTTATTGGGTACATGTCATCCTCTATTTGACTAATTCTCCCTTCTGCTGCTGTTATTCTGTCAGCCGTCCTTTCCAGCTCGTGGCGCATCAGGGACAGTTCCTCTTTAATATTTTTCATTTGGTCACATAGCTCCCCTAGGGACTGCTTACA